>JAULKQ010009989.1:24961-44635 GCA_032356285.1 Smithsoniella earleae | reverse complement strand
CTCGTCGGGGCCGCGCGCGACGCGCGCTTCGGGGTGCCGGAGGTGACACGCGGCGTCGTCGCGACGAGCGGGGGCCTGTTTCGCGCTCCCCGGTCGTTGCCGCTGAACGTTGCGAAAGAGCTCCTCCTGACCGGCGCGGAGCTCGACGTCGATCGGGCGGAGCGGCTGGGTTTCGTGAACCGCGTCGTCGAGCCGGGCCAGGCGCTCGCCGCCGCCGTCGAGCTCGCGCAGCAGATCGCGGAGAACTCGCCGGTCTCGATTCGCGAGACTTTGGCGGCCGTCGACGCAACGGTGAGCGCCGATGACGAGGCGGGGTGGGTCGCGACCGAGAAGGCCAAAGAGGTGGTGCAGAGTTCCAAGGACGCGATCGAGGGAATCCAGGCGTTTTTCGAGAAGCGGAAACCGAAGTGGCCGGGGAAATGATCCTCCGACCGCGCGGGGGCGGGCCGGTTCTCTAGCCGAAGGTGACCGGGCGCCCGTCGGGCGGCGACGCCTCGTGGTCCTGGTAGGCGACGCGACCCCGGAGAATCGTCGTGACCGGCCAGCCGGCCAGCGTCGTTCCCTCGTAGGGGCTGTACCCGGCCCGCGAGCGGAGCCATGCGGAGGGGAGAGGGCCGCGCTCGTCGGGGTCCACGATGGTCACGTCGCCGTCGGCGCCCGGGGCAAGGCTCCCCTTGGCCGTGATTCCGTAAACGCGCGCCGGTGCTTCACTGGTGACGCGCGCCACGTCCTCGAGGCGGAGCCACCCGTCGCGAACGGCAGTCAGCAGCAGCCCGAGGATCGTCTGCACGCCCGGGATGCCCGATGGACATTCCGGGTAGGGGCGTCCTTTCTCCTCGAGCGTGTGGGGCGCGTGGTCGCTGCCGATGCAGGTGAGGGTGCCGTCCGCGAGCGCCTCGCGCAGCGTCGCACGGTGCTCGGCCGTTCGTACCGGCGGATTCATCTGAACCCGACTGCCGAACGTCTCGTAGCACTCCGGCGCGCTGAGAAAGAGGTGGTTCGGGGTCACCTCGGCGGTGAGGAGATCCCCCAGATCGCGTTCGCGGATCAATGCGATCTCGTCGGCCGTGCTGACGTGTAGGAGATGCACGGGGCGCTGCGTTCTTTCGACGAGGTCGAGGAGGCGTTTCGTCGCTCGGACCGCGCACTCGACGTCGCGCACGTTCGGATGCTCGCTCACGCTGGTGCCGGGTTGAATCGCTGCGTAGCGCTCGATGAGCCGCGGCTCATCTTCGCTGTGAACGGCCACGCGCCTGCGACCGGAGCGCAGGACGCGTTCGAGCGTCTCGTCGTCGGGCACCAGCAGTGATCCCGTCGACGAGCCCATGAACACCTTCACCCCGGCGCACCCCGGTGCTTGCTCCCATTCGCCCAGGTTCTCGGCGTTCTCCGAGGTGGCCCCGAGAAAGAACCCGTGGTCGGCATGCGCGCGGCCCGAGGCCCGTTCGAACTTGTCCTCGAGCAGCTCCGGGGTGGTGGTCGACGGCTTCGTGTTGGGCATCTCGAGGAACGTCGTGACGCCGCCGGCGATTGCGGCGAGGGAGCCGCTCTCGAGATCTTCCTTGTGCGTGTTGCCGGGTTCGCGGAAGTGGACCTGTGGATCGATGAGCCCGGGGAAAACGAGCTTGCCGGACGCATCGATCACGGTGGTGTCGGCGGGCACGTCGAGATCCGAACCGACGGCGACCACCCGGCCCGCCTGGATGTGGACGTTGGCGAGCGCCACGGTATCCGGAGACACGACGCGGCCGCCCTGGACGAAGAGGTCTCGATCGTGGGCCATCCCGCGTCGTTAGCCTACGAGGGCCGCGGTCTCATCTGGTCACGACGAGCGTCGTGCGGCCTGATACACCGAACGGGTGCCGACGGTTCTCTTCGCGATCTGCCTCGTTGCGGTCGCCGCGCCTTCTCTTGCGTACGAAGAGGTCGCGATCGAGTCTCCCGGGGGGATCCAGGGGCGGGTGTCGTTCAACGGAAAGCGCCCGGCGCCCGCCTACCTCCCGGTCCTGCAGAACGCCGACGTCTGCGGCGAACGGGTCCTCGACGACAGTCTCGTCGTGGGTGCGGAGGGGGGGCTCCGGGATGTGGTCGTCGAACTTCTCGGCGTGAAGGCAGGCAAACCCCCGGAACCCGCACCCGCGATTCTCGACAATCAGGCGTGTGTATTCGTACCGCGGGTACAGGCGCTCGTCGTGGGGCAGTCCGTCGAGATTCGCAACAGCGATCCGATTCTCCACGACGCGCACGCCTGGCTGGGTTCGAAGACGGTGTTCAACCTGGGTCTGCCGGAGTGGCGACGTGTCTCCCATGAGTTCACGGAGCCGGGTCTGCACGCAATCGACTGCAACGTCCTTCACACCTGGATGAAAGCCTACGTTTTCGTCGCCGAACATCCGTACGTCGCGGTGACGGGCGACGACGGTCGGTTCCTGCTCGAAGACGTGCCACCGGGGGCGTACGAGCTTCGCTTTTGGCACGAGAAGCTTGGGGCCACGAAGCGTCGCGTGACCGTGCCGCCCGGTCAGGTCGTCGAGACGGAGCTGCGCCTTCCGACCGGATGACCCGCGTGGACGCGCGGTCGGACCCGGGCCGCGTGAGGGGGCGCGGCCGCTCAGGCACCCGCCTCCAGCTCCTGAAGAGAGGCGGCCCGACTTCGGAGGTACTCGGGACCGCCGAGCAGATGCCGGGCGACGCCGATCCGCTTGAACCAGAAGTGAAGGTTCTGCTCGTCCGTCCAGCCCGTGCCGCCATGCACCTGGGTCGAGGTGCTCGCGATCTCGCGGCCGATCTCGGCCGCGTGTGCGAGGACGTGACAGCTCATCAGGGGAGCCTCGTCGGGCTGTGCATCGAAAGTGTGGGCGGCGTGCCACAGAAGAGACCGCGCCGGCTCGAGAGCGGCGACCATCTCGGCGCACATGTGCTTCACGGCCTGGAACGACCCGATGACGCGGCCGAACTGCCGGCGCTCCTTCGCGTAGGCGACGGCGCGTTCGATCATCGACTCGCATGCGCCGATGGTATCGGCTGCGAGCGCGATGCGGCCCGCGTCGAGTGATCGCGCGAGCGCTTCTCCGGCGTGTTGAAAAACGACGTGCGGACGGGCTGCGTCGAGGAGCAGCTCCGAAAGGCACCGCGTCCGGTCGATCGTCGCGAGCGGAGTGATGGTGAGACCCGCCGCGTCGCTCGGGATGGCGGCGATGCGGTCGCGGTCGATGGCGATCAGCACCAGATCGGAGCGGTGGGCGTCGATCGCCATCATTGCCTTGCCGTGGAGAACCCCAGCTCGCAGATCGACGCCGGCGCTCTCCCGAACCGAGAAGGTCTCGGTGACCGCCACGGAAACGACGAGGTCACCCGAGGCGATCCCGCGGAGCCATCCCTCGACCAGATCGCCCTGTAGCGCGCCCAACGTGACCGCCGCCATGACGGCGGAGGAGAGAAAGGGTGCGGGCGTCGCGGAATGGCCGAGTGCCTGCGCGACCAGAGCGGCGTCGAGGAGCCCGAGTCCGCTTCCTCCCTGCTCTTCGCGGATGAGGACGCCGGAAGCGCCGAGTTCTGCGAGCCCCTTCCAGATCGTGCGATCGTTGGGGCAGTCGAGATCGCGCAACTCACGCACGCGTTCGATCGGCACGCGGCTCTGCAGGAAGCCGCGCACGCTTTCGTCGAGGAGCTTTTGATCTTGCGAGAGTCCGAAATCCATTTCCCTAGGCTCCGGTCTTGCCGGGCTTCGGCTCCCGTGGGAGCCCCAGACCACGCTCGGAGATGATGTTCTTCTGGATCTGCGCGGTCCCCCCGCCGATGATGAAGCCCAGCGAGAGGAACGAGTGCGTCTGCCAGAAGGCGTGTTCCCGCTCGTACTTGGCGTGATCGTAGAGCACCCCCAGCTCACCCATGACGTCGATCGCGAGTGACGCGATGTCGAAGTTGAGCTGGCAGTTCTGGAGCTTCACGACGAGCCCCGCGACACCGGGAGATTCCTTCTTGAGGTTCGACGTCAAGACGCGCATCGAGTTCGCTTTCATGGCGAGCACGCGCCCCTGCAGTTGCATGAGTCGATCGCGATAGACGGGGTTCTCGATCGTGGGGACTCCGCCGACGGTTTCACTCTTCATGAGACGGATGAGGCGGAGGAGAGTGCGCTCGGCGTTGGCGTTCAGGCTGTTGCGCTCGTGGGCCAGTGTGGTGTTCGCGATCGCCCATCCGTTCCCGCGTTGGCCGACCACGTTCGTTCGCGGCACGCGTACGTCGGTGAAGAAGACCTGGTTGAACGAGTTTTCGCCCAAGTCGCCCGACATCGTACGGAGCGGCTGCACGTCGATGCCTTTCGTATCCATCGGTAGGAGCACGTAGCTGATGCCCGCATGTTTGGGTGCGTCCGGTTCGGTCCGCACCAAGAGGAACATCATCTCGGCCTTGTCGGCGCTGCTCGTCCAGATCTTTTGGCCGTTGATGAGGAAGTCGTCGCCGTCCTCGGTGGCGGCCGTCTGCAGGCTCGCCAGGTCGCTGCCGGCGCCGGGTTCCGAATATCCCTGGCACCACAGGACCTGAGCCCGCATGGTCGGCCGGATCCATTCGCGCTTCTGTTCCTCGGTGCCGTGCTCGAGGAGGGTCGGGACGAGCATGGACGGGCCTTGCGCCATCATGCCGCGCGCGACGCCGGCGCGGTTGAACTCTTCATCCATGATGATCGTCTCGAGTAGATCCGGCGGTGCGCCGAAACCGCCGTACTCGGTCGGGATGGTGCGGGCCCAGTAGCCGTGTTCGATGAGGAGGTCGAGCCACGCCGTGAGTTCGGCTCGGGGCATCGCGTACGGGTTCCCGGGAGGGCGCCTGCCCTTGGTCTCCTCGAGGAATGCGCGTACCTCGGCGCGGAAAGCCTCGTATCGTTCGCCGTACTCGAGATCCATCGGGTGTCTCCGTTCCTGCCGAAGCGAATGGGCGGTCAGCCGACGCGTTCGCCGGGGCTCGGCGGATCGACCGCCTTCCCGGCAAAGCACTGCGCGATCGACATCCAGCGGGTTGCGATGGGTCCCTTCACCTCGAGGGCCGTGTCGGCCACGTTCCGCCCCTGCGTCACGACGTGGCAAAACTCCACGGCGTCGCCTCGGACGAACTCCTCTTCGCTGGGATCGCCGAACTCCCAAACGGCGCCCGAGGGTGCCGTGATTCGGACGTACGGCGCCGGTCCCGGAACCTCCTCGCCGCGATTCACGAACGTCCACGCGAACGTCTTCATCCCGATCACCGCGATGTGCTTGATGCGATCGGTGTGCGTGCGCGAACGGCGCAGGAGATCGTAGATGTCCTGGCCGTGCGCCCAGGTCTCCATGTAGCGCGCGGTCGTGAACATGGGCACGCCCATGTCTGGACCGAACCACGGGAGGCGACGCTTCGGGTCGGAGTTCCCGAGCGCGTCGGACATCTCGCGGCAACTCTCGATCCATTCGCGGCTCAGGGTCTTCGCGTCCAACCCGCCGAGAACCCGTCGTGCCTCGTCGGCCAGACTCTCACCGTTCAACATCTTGGCGGTGAGATCGTCGCGACATTTCGCGAAGCCGGCTTCGTCGTTCAGCGCCAGGAGAGAGACTTTGTCGAAGAAGTGGAGATGCGCGACGACGTCCCACGGTGTCCACGCTTGAAACGGGGTAGGGCGGCTCCAATCGCCTTCGTCCAACGTCTGGAGAAGTGCGTAGAGCTCGTCGGCCTCGTCGCGAAGATCCTGACATACTTGCAGCATCGGGGGTCCTTCCGTTGCGCTCAATCGTCGTTCGACTCGGCCCACGACGGTTTGCGCTTGGCCAGGAACGCCGTCATTCCCTCGGCGGCTTCTTCGCCGGCGAAGAGCTCGCCCGAGAGACGGGCGGTCCAGTCGAAGGCATCACTCTGTTCCTTCGTCGGAACCTCGTACACCAGCTGCTTCGCGAACCCGAGGGCCTTGGGGCCGCCCTTCCGCAAGTCGGCGACGACTTCGGCGACCGCCGCGTCGAGTTGATCGCCCGGCACCGCGCGGCTGATGAGTCCGAGCTCGGCGGCCCTCGCCGCCGGGAATCGGTTGCCTCGGAGAAATGCTTCCATCGCCTGCCCGCGGCGCATCTTGGGCAGGCACACGACCGAGATGATGGCCGGGGCGACACCCAGCCGAACTTCGGTGAACCCGAACTTCACTTCGTCCGCGGCGATCGCGATGTCGAGAGCGGCCGCGAGTCCGTTGCCGCCCCCCACGACGTGCCCAGCGATACGGCCGACGACCGGTGTTGCCGACGTCTGGACTGCTCGCAGAAGCTGCACGAAGTCGACGCCCCCCTCTTCGTGGGGGTCCTGCCTCTGGCGCTCTTTCAGGTTTGCCCCGGCGCAGAAGGTCGTGCCCTCGTTCGTGATGACGACGACGCGCACGCTCGGATCGGCGTTGGCGGCCGTGATGGCATCGTAGATGCCCTGCACGAGCCGGGCGCCGAGCGCGTTGCGGTTCTCGAGATCGGCGAGTGTGACGGTCATGACACCGTCGGACGTCTCGACGTGGACTTCGCTGGAAGTTCGCTCTGGCGCGGCCGGCATCCATGCATTTCGGTGTCCGGGGCCCCATCTGTCAAACCGGGGTCGGAAGCCGCTGGGCGGATGTGCGCGGCGCGCGTGGGAGGCTCCCGCCGCGGCGCGGGCCGATCAGTCGACGTAGCCGAGCGCGCGCAGGCGCTCGGCCGCTTCTTCGGAGAGTTCCGCGGTCGTCGGTTGCGGTTGGCCGCGCCGCTCCTGGCACCGCGCGAGGTACGCGCGCGCGTGCGCCGCGAGACGTTGGGCGATGGCGGGGTGTTCGCGACTCAAGTTGCGTCGTTCGCCCGGATCGGCGGACAGATCGTAGAGTTCGACGGTGTTCGGCTCGACGGTCGAGATCGCCTTCCAGGGGCCGTCGCGAACGACGAGATTCTGGTCGCCGCGGGTCTTCTTCCACGGGCGGTAGTACTTCTTGTGGTTCCGGCGCATGGAGGTGACGAGCGGGGTGTCGCGCGCCGTGTCTCGCGCGGCTGTGGTTCCGGCGAGGAGTGGCGCGAGGCTTCGTCCCTCGAAGGCATCCTCCGGCACGGCAACGCCCGCGAGGTCGGCGATGGTCGGAGCGACGTCGAGCAGGCTCACGATGGTCTCGATGCGCTCGCCCCCGTGCTCGCCCTGCGGCAGGCGTACGACGAGGGGGGCTCGGACCAACTCGTCGTAGACGGATTGATCGTGCAGCCATCCGCCGTGCTCTCCGAGCTCCTCGCCGTGGTCGGACAGGACGATGATGAGAGTATCGTCGAGCCGTCCGCGTTCGTCGAGTTCTTCCAGGGTTCGTGCCACGTGCTCGTCGGCCTCGCGAACGCGGGCGTCGTACGCGACTCCGTAGGCGTCGCGGATCTGGTCGAGGCGCGCGAGGGCAACTCGTTGCTCGCGCGTGTTGTCTGTCGAACCCACGGGCGTGCCGTTGGCAAAGTCGGTTCGGGTGAGCTGCCTGTACTTGAGGGAGCGATTTCGCGTCTTCTTCCGTGTCTTCGAATCCACGTCGCCGAATGGCGCGAGCGATTCTCGTGACGCCTGGTAGGGATCGTGCGGCCGGACGTCGTGTACGTAGATGAAGAAGGGTTCGTCGCCACTCTCGTCGAGGAAGTCCCCGACGAGCTGACCGGCGTCGTCGACCGGTCCGCGGTACGTATCGAACCCGCGCTCGAGGCCGGAGAGGCGACCGGCGTAGGTGTTGGCGATGAAGCTCGCGGTCGCATAGCCGTTGCGACGCATCACCTCCGCGAGAGGGGTGGCCTGTGCGTCGATCCGGACACCGTCGACCTCGACGCCGTGTCGGCACATGGGTTGGGACAGCATGAGCGACACGACCGAGGGAAGGGTCCACGGGCCCGGGGCGTATGCCTGCTCGAACACGACTCCCTCCGCAGCCAGGGCGTCGAGGGTGGGCGTCGTTGGCCGTGGGTAGCCGTAGGTCCCGACGCGGTCGGCTCGCAGCGTGTCGATCAGATACAGGAGGACGTTCGGCCGGGTCGGAGGAGGGGCCGCGGACTCCGTCGCGGGTTCGTTCGACGGCGCCCTCGTGCAAGAGAGGGCGAGGAGTGCGCACGCGAGAGGGCCGACCCAGCGCTTCATTTTTCGGCAGCGGCGCGCGCGTGAAGTCGCTTCCACTCGAAGGGCAACCGGAGATGGCTGGAGTACGTCTGCGGAACCTCGATCTCCGGGAGGCCGATGACGTCGTGAATCACGTCGTCCTGCTTCGGTGGAAGTCGGGTGCCAAAAAGCGCGTCCCAGACGATCAAGACGTCGCCGAAATTCGTGTCGAGCTCGGACGGTCGTTTGGAATGGTGGAGTCGATGCAGCTCGGGGGTCGCGAAGATGTAGCTGTAGGGCTCGGTGTTCATGCGGACGTTCGAATGCTGCACGTACGAGTTGGCTCCGGTGAAGACGAGGAGGACCGTGAGCGCATCCTCCGGGACTCCGAGTAGCCAGAGAAACGACAGGCGGCCGCCGTACGTGATGAACGCCTGCAGCGGGTGCTTCCGTACGGACAGAAGGAAGTACATTCGCGGCGAACAGTGATGAACCGCATGAAGCGGCCAGAGTACGCTCCGGTGCAGCATTCGATGGATGCCGTAGGAGACGAGTTCGACCGAGAGGAGGGCGAATACGAATTGTGCCACGAGCGGCCAGTGGTGCGGCCAGAGCCCGAACCCGACGCGCTCGGTCACCCAAGCCGAGAGGCCGACGATCGCGGCCAGGAACACGGCCCGGACGATCGCGGTCGGAATGGTGTTGCTGACGAGCGCGTGCAGGATGTCCGTCCGCACCTCTACGCCGTCGAGGCGCCACCGCTCCGTCTCGGTGAACCGCTTCTCCATCAAGAAGCACACGACGGCGTAGAACAGCCCCGTCCCCGCCAACACGATCCCCGACGCGATACCCGCCTCGACGAGCGTGAGTCCGAGGACGAGCGCGGAGATGAGGACCACCGGGTAATACAGATGCTCGACTGCGGTCTCGGGCTTCATGCGACACGCAGAATGTAGCCGAGGTCGCTCGCGGTGTGCCAGCACGGGGGGGCGGCGCACGGGGCGGGGGTGAGGGGAATGCGTTCCGGAGCCCCTATCGTAGAGAATTCGCAGCAGGCGGAGGAGGACCTAAGCGCCTGCTGTTGATTCTCTACGATAGGGGCTCCGGAACCGAATACCCGCGCCCCCGCCGCCGATCGGCAGAGCTCAGAAGACCTTCGCCAGTTCGTTCGCCTTCTCCGCGCTCTCCGTCACGATTTCGGCGACTCGTTCCCGATCCATGTCCCAATTCTCCTCCGCGTCGCAGACCAGGATCTCGATACCCTCCTCGTCGTGGGGGCGGCGAAGGTGGCAGACCAGCGAGATCTCGGGCGGTATCTCGAGACCCTCGATCGTGGATCCATGGTGCGCGGCGATGCAGCCCGCGATGAACTCCGGGATGCACCAGTCATCGCACAACCAGGAGGCGCATTCGGCGTGGTCCCAACCGAATTCGTCACGTTCCAACTCGGCCAGATCCTTGCCGGGTTCGAGGCTCGCGGCGAGAACGTCCGTATACTTCTCGCCGAGACTGTGAGCGAGCACGGGGATGGCCATGTCTTGCAACAGTCCGCAGGTGTACGCCTGATCCGCGCGCGGCGATTTCTGTTCCTGTGCGAGTGCGCGCGCGGTCGATGCGCGCCACGAGGCGAGAAGCCAGAAGGCCGCGGCGTCGAAACCCTTCGTCGAGCCGGCCGGAATCGACCTTGCGACGGCAACCGAGAGCACGAGAGACTCGACCGACGAAAGCCCGAGCAGTCCCGCGGCCTGGGCGACACTCTCGACCTTCTTGGGAACTCCGTACGCGGCCGAGTTGACGCTCTTCAGCACCGCGAGGGACAGAGCCGGATCCCGTGCGAGAGTCCGTCCGATGTCGGTTGCCGACGCGTCGCCCTTCCGGAGCAGGCCGAGAGTCTCGTGAGCGACCGCGGGGAAGCTCGGCAGTTCGAAGTCGCCGAGCACCTTTCGCAGTTGCTTCTTCGGATCACGTTTCAGGAAGGAGAGCATGAGGAGGTCCTTCTATCTATTCGGCTCGTCGGCCCATCTTCGTCGCAAAGACGGAGAGGAGACCGCCGAGTGCGACATAGCCGATGATCACTTCGAGCATGACGACCACTTGGGCGGTCATCGAGACCGGCACCGCGTCGCCGTAGCCGAGCGTCGTCAACGTGACGACGCTGAAGTAAAGGGGAGAGATCAAAGTCTCGTTGGGGCCAAAGTCGATCGCCACGAACCGATACGCCACCGCAAAGACGACGGCGAGAAGTCCGGTGAACGCCGCCCAACGAACGAAGCTTCGTCCGCAGTCCGACGTCAGCCACCACAGCCGATAGAGCAGGCTGTTGGTGAGGCTTTGGTTTCGGAACTCGTGCAGGTAGTTCTCGTCCTCGATGTGCCGGCGCATGAGGTGGGCGCCGCGAAAGTTCGCGTCGCGGGTGTCGGCTCCGAGCCAGGCGGCGCGGGTGTAACCCGTCACGCCGCGGAGATTCGCGTCACGAAGATCGGCGTCGTGAAAGCACGCGTCCTGGACCGTGCTCTCCTGTAGGTCGGAGTGGGAGAGGTCCGCGCGCGTGAACTCGACTCCGGTGAGGTCACACTCGAGCAGGCGCGCTCCGTCGAGGCAGGCGCCTCCGAAGTTCGCGCGATGAAGGTTTCCTTGGCTGAAGGTCGCGCCGCGGAGGCACGCGGTCGTCAGGTTCGCCCGCACCAGGGTGGTC
Source organism: Smithsoniella earleae (assembly GCA_032356285.1). Lineage (NCBI taxonomy): Eukaryota > Viridiplantae > Chlorophyta > Ulvophyceae > Smithsoniella > Smithsoniella earleae. Next base: position 33,858 of record JAULKQ010009989.1, on the reverse strand, counting down.
CCGCCGAAGCCGGCCTGCTCCCCGGAGCATTCGGTGAGATCGGCGTCCGTGAGGTCGCTTCCCAGAAGCTCGGCGCCGTCGAGGTTCGCATTCTCGAGATGAGCGCCGCCGAGCTTGCAGAACGACATTTTAGTCCCGGCCAGGTTCGCGCCGACGAGTTGGGCGCCGGACAGATCCGCGCCAGAGAGGTCCAAGCGCGACAGATCCTGATGTCGCAGGTCGGCGCCGCGCAGATCGACCTCCCCGGAGCGCCCGTCGCGCAGTGCCTGCACCAACGTCGTTGGTTGGGTGGCCGCGTCGAGCGCGGCCGACGCCTTGCCGGCGGCTCGTGTCTGGACCGCATTGAGGGGTGTTCCCACAGAAGGTGAATCGGTCGGTGAGGCCTCGCGCTCAACCCAGCAAACGCCATGGCGTCTCACGTCTCGCGGCGAAAGCGGGAAAACGCAGCGGCGCCCGCCGGGGCAATGGATCTGCTTGACAGCGATAGTTCCACTAAAGGATGGTTACAGGACGGTTACGACGAGCGATCCCAACACCGGGTTCGCCATGGCCGACTACGAAAGGGATTCCATGCTGCCACGTCTCGCGGCCGCCCTCGCCACCGTTCTCCTTCCACTTCTCCTGGCCTCCGGCGCTTCGGCCGTGGACCTGACGTACGAGCAGCGTCGCTGCCAGTCGGAGATCGGCAAACAAGGGAAGACATTCTTCAAGAGCGTCACGAAGGCGCTGCGAAAGTGCGAGACCAAGGTCGCGAAGGGGTCACTGGCTCCCGCCACGGATTGCACGCTCGAACCCAAAGCGGCGGCCTCGATCGCCAAAGCGACGCAGAAGCTCGCCGAAAAGCTGCCGAAACGGTGTGATGACGCGCTCGTTGCCTCGCTGGCCTTCGGAGACGATTGCCTGGGGGCGAGCACGCTGGCCGGGTTGACGACGTGCCTCACCGATACGCACCAGGACCGCGCGATGGATCTCATGGACATCGTCTTCGCGACGAGCGGACAGGTGAACCCTGCGTCGCGCCGGTCGTGTCAGCTCAAGACAGCCAAGGAAGCCGGCAAGATCGCCTCGCGGCGCCAGGACTTGCTGCGCCGCTGCAAGGACAACATCGCGAAGCGGAACCTCCCGGACGAGACGGACTGCGAGGTCGAGATCGAGCCCCGGCTCTCCAAGAGTCGCATCAAGTCCGCCATCAAGATCCAGAATGCATGTACCGGGTCCTCGCCGAGCGCTCTCGACTGGGGCGGCGGGTGTGAGAACGTCTCGACGTCGGCGGAGCTCGCCTCCTGCGCGCTCGGCACCCACGAGCAAGGGGCCGATCAGCTGATCGTGGCCGAGTACGGCAACCTGACCGGCGGCCAGGAAGCCGCCTTGGCTCTCATCACCGACACCGCGGACTGCGTCGACGGCCCGCTCAGCCGGTGTCGGGTGGGCGACTACCTGCTCTCGAACGGAAAGATCCGTGTCGTCATTCAGGACGTGGGTCGCAACATGCTGGCCGTCGGTGAGTATGGCGGACAGATCATCGACGCGGACCTCGTCCGCACGGGCGGCGATCCCGATCGCGACAACTTCGAGGAGTTCGCGACGTCGCTCAACTTCGAGAACGGCGCACGGTACACCGACCTCACGATCATCAACGACGGCAGCGACGGCCAGGCGGCCGTGCTCCGTGCCTCTGGGGTCGACGATCTCTTGACGTTCGCCAACGCGAGCTCGACCGTGAACGATTTTGGCTTTCCCTTCCCGGCCTCGGCTGATGACACCGACCTTCCTGTCGACATCGTGACCGACTACGTGCTCCAGCCGGGCGACAACTACGTCCGGATGGTCACGACCGTGACCAACACGAGCGCAGGCGCGATCGACATCTTCCTCGGCGCCTACATCGCGCCGTCCGGGCAGATCGAAACCTTCCAGCCCGGCTACGGACTCGGCGAGCCGTTGGTCGGTTCCACGTGTCCCGTCTCCGCATCGAATCCGTGCAACTTCATGGCGTTCGGCGCCTTCGGTGAGGCGGCGGGCGTGTCGTACGGGTACGTTCACGACATCCCGGGTTCGTCGAGCTTCTCGACGTCGGGCGTGGCCATCCCGTTGCTCGGCGCGGAGACGGCACTTGCCTTGATCGGTGCTCTCGGACCCAACTGGTCGCTCGCGGCGAACGGGAGTCCGGGGGACTCGATTACGCTCGATCAAGGCTTCGTGGTCGGCGACGGAACGGTGTCGTCGATCGTGGCTGCGCGCAACGACATCCAGTACTTGCCGTCGGGCACCATCTCGGGCACCGCGACGGTTGGCGGTGTGCCGGCCGCCGGTGTGCGCGTCGTCGCGCTCGGCTCCACGGCGGAAGGGCCCGGCCTCGGGCCTCTGACGGAGAACGTGGTCAACCACACTCTCAGTGATGCGACCGGCCAGTACTCGATGGAAGTCGCGGCGGGCAACTACACGGTCGTGGCCGCCTTGGACGGACATCCGTTCGAAGGGGGCGGCGCTTCCCCGATGGAGCACGCCGTCAACGTCGCCGCCTACGAGACGACGACTCAGAACGTCGCGATCCCGGACACCGGAATCCTCGACGTGACGATCGTGGACGAGACGAGCAGCCCGATCGCCGCACGCGTCACGGTCGTCGGGTTCGACCCGTCTTCCGATCCTCTCAATACGCAGTCGATCCTGGGCGTCATCAGCAACACCTCGGGGCTGTTCCGCGATCCGGGGCAGGACACCCGCTACCCCTACGGCGTGGCCGCGGTGTACTTCGTCGATCCGACCGGTCTTTCGGGTCCTCTCGATCTCGAACCCGGTGACTATCGCGTGTACGTTTCGCACGGTCCGGAGTATTCGATCGCGACCTCCGACGTGACGATCACCGCCGGGGCAACGACTCCGGTTTCGGTCCAGATCGCGCGGGTCATCGATACGACGGGCTTCGTGGCGGGTGACTTCCACGTGCACTCGATCGATAGCCCGGACTCGAAGGTGACGCGTCACGATCGCATCGTTTCGATGTTGGCCGAAGGCGCGGACTTCTTCGTGGCCACGGACCACGAATCGGTTCAGGATTTGAGCGCCGACATCGCGGCGGCAGGTGCTTCCTCGCTGATCAGCACGACGCCCGGGTCGGAGATCACGACGTTCGACTACGGTCACTTCAACGCGTGGCCGCTGACGCGCGATCCGAGTCAGGCGAATGGTGGTGGCATCGACCATGGTGGGTCGGCCCCGGCCGGAATGCACTTTCCGCAGTACGGCAACTACAACCTGACGCCGGCGGAGATCGTTGCCGCGGCGCACGCCGATCCGGGGACGGATACGGTGCAGATCAATCACTTCTACAGCCACATGGGCCTCGGCGGCTCGGGCCTCGCGATCGATACCGGTATGGTGCCGCCGCAGTCGAACGTGCCGGGTACGGTTCGCCGGTTGGATCCGGCGGTCACGAACTACTTCACCGACACGTTCGACGCGCTCGAGATCCTGATCGAGTCCGACCGTGGACAGATCTTCAACAACTTCTACGGGCGCAATCTCGGGGACTGGTTCAACATGATCAACCAGGGCATCGTGCGCACCGCGGTCGCGGACTCGGACACGCACCGGGTCGTGAGCACGCTGGCGGCGATTCCCCGGACGCTCATCGCTTCGCCCACGGATGACCCCGGGGCGCTGTCCGGGATCGCCGAGACCCTCTCGGCGAACGTGAACGCGGGTCGTGTGATCGGGACCAATACTCCGATGATCACGGTCACGACGTCGGCGGTCTCCACGGGGGAAACGGGCGGACACGCCTTGGGCCTGCCGCTGGAGATCGCGACGGTGGACGGCGCGGTCGACATCACCGTAGACGTGCAGAGCCCGATCTGGGCCGAGTTCGACACCATCGAGTTCTACGTGAACCCGGTCACGACGCGCTCGATCACGCAGGAGAACTCCGGCGATCCGGGCGTGGACCCGGTCGACGTGACGACCTACGCCGTCGGGCCGGACTTCGTCCACACGGCGGGCACGGACTTCGCGCTCTCCACGGTCGTCGTGGACGGCTCGATCCCCGGTGCCTCGCGCCTCGAAGCCTCGACGACGCTCAGTCTGACCGGGCTCACAGGCGACGTTTGGGTAGTCGCGATTGCGCGCGGTACGGATGGCGTTTCACAGCCGCTCTTCCCCGTACTGCCGTTCGATCTCGATTCCGCTTCGAACACGACGCTGCTCGATCTTCTCGATGGCAACCTCGGGGAGGATGGCGTTCCCGCCTTGGCGTACTCGAACCCTCTGTTCGTCGACGTCGACGGAGGGGGATGGACGCCGCCGGGCGTGATGTTCATTCCGTAGTCGGTCGTCCATTGGTGAAGGAACACCTCTGGATCCCACTCGCGGGTCTTTTGCTCCTCGTCGGTGCGGTCTCGGCCGCACCGACGAGTGAGCCGGTCGTCACGCCCCGGCTCGCCGCACGTCTCGTCGGCGCTTCGGTCGTCGTCGAGGGTCGCGTGTCTCGAGTGCGACCGTTCGACCACGACCGCGTTCGCGTGATCGAGTTCGCTGTCGACCGCGTGTTGAAGGGGCAAGAGCGCCTGGGGACGCCCATGGGGACTCTCGAGATCGTCGAGATGCGCGATCGTCCGGCGGCTTCCCCACTTCTCGAGACCGGCGCGCATGCGGTCGTATTCCTCCGGCGGATGAAGCGCGGCTCGTACCTCGATTCCACTCTTGGCGCGGGGCGCCGCTGGCAGGCGGTCGACGGGCGGACCGGTGTCGTGTCCCATCGGGACCGTGCGGTGGTGACCGAAGTCGGGACGATGGTCGACCGGCTCGCGGAGCGAAGCCGCGCTCCCGCCGCAACCGCAGACGAGCGCGCCGCGGACGTGCGCGGTTGGACGTTCGACGCCGTCTCTGGCCAACACGAGGACTTGGTCGAAGACGGCGCCGCGGGATTGGTCGACCTGCCGAACCTTGCCGGGAGCCTGACGGCGGATGAGCGAACGCGGCTCGAGAAGGCGCTTCGCAGGGACGACATTTCGCCGCGCATCCGCGCGGAACTCGTGTCCGCCGTGGCGCGAGCGAACCTCCGATCGCTGGCCCCGACCCTCGGCGCACTCCGCGCGGGAGATGCCGTCGTGCTCGATGCCTTGTGGCGCGCGCGCGAGGCTCTCGGCGAAACACCCCGGAGTGCGACGGTCGCCGCTCGGCTGCGCGACGACGACCCGGCGGTCCGCATGGTCGCGGTGCGGGCCTACGCACGCATGTATCCCGCGGAAGCCGTTCCGATGCTCGGGCGGCACCTCGATGACGAGGATTCGACGGAGGTGCGGATCGCCGTCTTGGAGGCTTTGGGGCCGGTCGGCAAGGACGAGGCGACGGAGATCCTCGAGCAGGCGTTCGTTTCAGACGACGCGCTCATCGTCCGACAGGCGGCGGGCCGAGTGCTCTTCGAGCGCGGGGGGGAGGAGGCCGCGGCGAGCTTTGGTCGGCTGGCGTTCGCTGCCGCGCCGGAAGGACAGCGTCACGCCGTTGCGCTGTTGATGGCGCTCGATCGACCCGACGACGATCCGATCCTCGCGCGAATCCGCGAGACGCATCCCGATCCGAAGACGAGGGAGCTCGCCGAACATGGCATCAAAGACTCTCATCACTGAACGTCTCGTCTGGCTCGTCGCCGCGATCGTCGGCGCCGTGGTTCTCGCGCCCCCGCCCTCGTCCGCGCACGATACGCCGCGCACGGCGATTCGAGAATTGGTTCGGTTGCAAGGATACCTGCAGTCCGACGGAAGTGACGCCGACCCCGACGCCGATGCAGTCGAGATCAACGTCAACGGGAAGGCTCTCACGTTCCATGTGTCCGACCGTCAGGTGTTCATCGCGGTCGGAGCGTCGGGCTTGCCGGAGAGGTCCGAGCCGAAGGAGATCGTGGTTCGTGGCCAACGGGAGCTTCTCGCGCGGATCGCGCAGGCGCGCCCGGACCAGCGGATGACCCTCCTCGGCGAGCGTCGCCCGGGGGCGGCCGAGTTGTTCGTGGCTGCGGTCGATCTCTGCCCGGACTCCTGATCGCCCCCGCGCTACGGCTTTCGAGGTTCGTTCGCGACGCTCACCACCTCGCCCGCACTCTCGGGGTCGCGCACCAGGGCCAGCACCTGCGCCGCGATGTCGGCCGGGGTGAGCATTTCCACGGAGTCGATGATCTGCTGGAGCCATGGAGCCGGTCCGTCCGGGCCCGATTCATGGACCATCTCCGTCGTCACGAGCCCGGGGCATACGCAGCTCACGCGGACCCCGTGGCTCGCCGCCAGGGGAACGCAGGATCGAGTGAAGTGGACGACCCCGGCCTTGGTCGCGGCGTAGACTGCCTGGGGGGGCAGAGGAGCGAACGCGGCGCCCGATGCCGTGTTCACGATGGCTCCGCCACCGCTGCGTTGCATGGGGTCGAGGGCGAGTCGTGTGCCGAGGATGACGCCTCTCAGGTTTACGTCGACGATGCCCGCCGCGCGTTCGGCCGAAACGTCGGGCCAGTCGTCGGCGCCCTCGCCGATGCCGGCGTTGTTGTGGAGAATGTGCAGGCCTCCGAAGCGAGTCTCCGTCTCCTCCATGAGGTGTCGGATCGAATCCAGACGGGACACGTCGGTTTCGAGTGCGAGGGCTTCGGCTCCCTTGGCACGGACGAGTTCCGCGCTCTCGAGCGACAGCGCACGCTTCACATCCGCGAGGACCACGGCGCGAGCGCCGGCTTCGGCCAGAGCGATCGCCGTCGCGCGCCCGATGCCGCGGGCGGCGCCGGTGACGATCGCTACCTTGTCTTGAACGTCCAACGTCGGTCGCCTTCGTTCGTGGTGGCCGTCATCCCCGTGTTCTTGGGGCAACTTGGCTCGCGGTGCAAGTTGCGCGAGCGGCCCGCGGAAGGGAGGCTCCACCGATGCGTCTCTCGATCTTCGCTCTTCTATTGGCCGCATTGGGTTGCGGCGGGCCGTGGGGGCCCCTCGCGGGGGGCCGCTTGTCTGGTGTTCCCGCATCGGGCCCCGTCGACGACTGGAGCTTCGCCACCGCCTCGGACCACATGGAGATCGAAGTGCGACCGGCGGACCCGTATTCGGTAAAGGTTCACTACTACGTCGTGAACGGACGCCTCTACGTGGAAGCAGGGGAGAACGGCTGGAGCCGGTGGCGTGCCATGGTGCACGACGACCCGAACGTGCGGGTTCGCTTCGGCGACATGGTATACCCCGCTCGAGTGGTCGCGGTGACGGAGCCGACCGAGCTCGCGGCGGTTCTGCCGGAATTCTACGCCAAGGACCGTGACACACCGAGCCCCGAATGCCGGAAGGAATGGACGGTCGAGGCCTGCGGCTTCACCGGGCAGATCCTCCGGATCGAGTCGCGCCCCGCCGCGGCTCTCGTGGTCGGCAACGGTCCATGATACAGCGGCACCGTGGCTAAGGTCAGTTACCGGCGAATCGTCGTGGCGGTGGACTTCTCCAAGACGTCCAAGGCCGCCCTCCAGCATGCCTTTGGCGTTGCCCAGAACCACGGGGCGAGCATGGACGTCATCTACGTGATCGAGGACGCGTTTCAGGCGACGCTTCCTTGGATGAAGCAGGGCCAGGAGACCGTGAGGCAAATGCGGACCGAGGCCGTGAGTGCCGCGACCGAGAAGCTCGAGAAGTTCGTCTCGAACCTCGACGGTGTCCAGGTCCGGTGCACGGTCAAGACCGGCGAGGTCGATGAAGAGGTCTTGCGCCTCGTGAGTCGGCGGAAGGCCGACCTGATCGTGCTGGGCAAGGTTGGCCGCCGGCGGGTTGACGAGTTTCTCGTCGGCTCCTCTGCGACCGACATCATCCGTTCGAGCGTCGTGCCCGTGCTTCTGGTGCCGTCGCCGAAGAAGACCTAGATCGGCTCTCCGAGCCGAAACGGAGGACTCTCATGGCAATGGAAGGTGGATGCTACTGCGGCGCCGTGCGTTTTCGCGCGGAGGGGGATTCGGTCTTCCATGGGCAGTGTCACTGCCGAGAGTGCCAGTACGCTTCCGGCGGCCAGCCGAACGTGGTGATCGGAATGCCCGAGAGCGGCTTCGCCTGGACCAAAGGCGCACCGAAGGGCTTCACGCGTACCGATATCGAGAACGCGGTCACGCGCGAGTTCTGCGCGGCGTGTGGAACGCAACTGCTGACCACGAGCCCGAACGTGCCGGGCATGAAGCTCATCAAGGCCGGAGTGCTCGACGACCCGACGGTCTTCAAGCCGCAGATGGCGATCTTCCTGGTCGACAAGCAGCCCTTCCACCACGTGCCCGACGGCATTCCGACGTTCGAGCGCGGCCCGAGCTAGGCCGTTTGCCTTCGGCTCCGATCTCCATCGTATCGCCGCGTTCTGCTAGGGACAGGCGGATGAAGATCGGAACGATGCTCAACTACGCCGCGGGCTTCACGGAAGCGGCCGACGAGATTCGGGAGCTCGAGAAGGCCGGGCTCGACACGGTGTGGGTCGCGGAGCCCTACGGCTTCGACGCGATCAGCCAGATGGGCTACCTCGCGGCGAAGACCGAACGCGTGGAGATCGCCTCGGGCGTGCTGCCGATCTACACCCGGACGCCGAGCCTCCTCGCGATGTCGGCGGCGGGGATCGATGCCCTATCCGGGGGACGCGCGATACTCGGCCTCGGCACGTCGGGGCCGCAGGTGATCGAGGGATTCCACGGCGTGCCGTTCGACGCGCCGGTGGCTCGAATCCGGGAGATCATCGAGATCTGCCGCAAGGTGTGGCGGCGTGAGGTCGTGACGCACGACGGCCCCCACTATCCGTTGCCGTTGCCCGAGGGGCGCGGTACCGGGCTCGGCAAGCCGCTCAAGATTCTCACGCGACCGGTCCGCGACGAGATACCGATCGTCATTGCCGCTCTTGCTCCGAAGAGCGTGGAA
>JAULKQ010009989.1:8543-24951 GCA_032356285.1 Smithsoniella earleae | reverse complement strand
CGGCGGCTCTGGCGGATGGCTGGCTGCCTGTCTTCTTTCACCCAACCACGGCCAGGGATTGCTGGGGCAGCGCTCTCGACAAGGGCGCCGCACGACGTGACCCCTCGAGAGGAACTCTCGACATCTACGCCGGCGGGCTCGTCGGTATCGGCGAAGGACTCGAGCGTCATCGCGATCGGGGGCGGCCCGGTATCGCGCTGTATGTCGGCGGCATGGGGGCGCGCGGCAAGAACTTCTACAACGACATCTTCGCCAGCTACGGGTATCGCGACGAAGCGGCGCGGATCCAGGATCTCTACCTCTCCGGCGAGAAGCAGGCGGCGGCCGACGCGGTGCCCGCGTCGTTTCTCGAGGAGACGACGCTCGTCGGTCCCGAGAGCTTCGTGCGCGAACGGCTTGCCGAGTACCGCGAGTCAGGCGTGACCGCCCTCAATGTGAGCCTGCTCGGCGACTCGCTCTCGGATCGTCTGAAGACGTTGGCGACTCTGAAGCGCATGGTTTAGGGGACGCTCGCTCACCACTAGTCGCGTTGGAGGAACGTGGTGATGACGTCCGCGAGAAGCTCGGGATGCGTGACGGGGAGCATGTGGCTTCCTCCGTCGATGAAGATCGCCTCGGCGCCCGGGATCACCGAGACGAGGTACTGTGAGATGGCCACGGGCGCGAGGCGGTCGTCGTCGCCGTGGATCAAGAGCGTCGGCACGTCGATCGCGCCGGGGTTGAAGCCCGCGGCATCGATGGGGTGGAACATCTCGAGCTTGTAGGTGCGCACGGTCTCGGGACGCGAGAAGTTCGCGACTACGCTGGGAAGGAACCAGCGCGGTTGCTCCTGACCCGAGAACGCCGCTTCGGTGGCCGCACCGACGAGGCCGCGGCTGATCGGCGGCACCCGGCTTCGCCACGCCAACACCGGGTCGGAGTACAAGAAGCGGATCACGCCGGGCGGGCCGTCGGGGGGTTTGGCGTCGGCCGAATCGGGACCGCCGGTGCCGACCAGTACGAGCCGGCGGATCGGCGTGTCGGGATCGATCGCCGAGCTGAGCGCCATCGCGCCTCCGTACGACCATCCGACGACGGTCGGATCTTCGAGGTCCAGCGCGCGCAGGATCTCCTCGAGTTCGGCGATGTTCGCCTGCATCGAATGGGGTGCGTCTTCGTCTCGTGCGTCGGAGCGCCCATAGCCGACGCGGTCGTACGCGATGGCGCGAACGCCCCGGGTCGCGAGTTCGTCGATGAGGAGGCGCCAGTCGTACGCCGTCCCCGGTAGGCCGTGGACCAGAACGACGGCCGGCCCCGTTCCCTTCTCGATGACGTTCACGCCCAGTCCGCTTTCGAGGACCAGGTGCTTGCCGGCGGGCGGCAGCGGCGGGGCCGCTGGGAGAGGAAACAGGGTGTAATACGCGGGCGGCAGCACGAGCGCCGCGACCAGAGTGACGAGGAGAACGATTCCGATTCGGCGCACGTCGCGAGCCTGTCACGGCGGCGCGCCGAGGCCAACCGGCGTACAGGACCGGCTTACAGGATCCGGGCGAGCTCGGCGTGGATGGACGCCGTGGCCGCGAGTACTTCGCTGGCATCGAGGAAGAGGTCGCGCCCGGACCGATCGGTTGCGATGCCGCCGGCGCGGCGAACGAGGAGAACGCCGGCCGCGATGTCCCAAGGGTGCAGCCCACGTTCCCAGTACGCGTCGAAGCGGCCCGCGGCGACGTACGCCAGATCCAGTGCGGCGGCGCCCGCGCGCCGAAGATCGCGGCACCGGGGCAGGAGCGTCCGCCAATCGTCCAGGTACTCGTCCGCGCGTTCGCGCCGGTCGTACGGGAAGCCGGATGCCACGAGGGCTTCCGCCACCGAAACGCAAGCACTCGTTGCGAGCGGCTCGCCGTTCAGGAGCGCCGGCCCGTCCGCCGTCGCCTCGAAGAGCTCGTCGCGCATCGGGTCGTAGACCACGCCGGCCAGAAGCCGGCCCTGCGGGCCAGGCGCATCGAGGGGGTCTCCGGGGTGGAATCCGCCCACGGCTGCGATCGAGACCGCGAAGTGGGGGACACCGTGGGCAAAGTTCACGGTCCCGTCGAGGGGGTCGACGACCCAGCAGACCGGGGCGTGGGCGCCGGTCGTCGTCGCCCCCGTTTCCTCGGTCAAGCGCGCGTGATCGGGGAACGCCTGCGCGAGGCGCTCCGAGATCAGAGCGTCGACCCGGTGGTCGGTATCCGTCACCAGGTCGACGGCGTTGGCCTTCGTCGCGATCTCGCGGGCTTTCGGCACGCGCGCGCGGATCTCGGCACCGCGGCGCTCGCCGTTTGCCTCCGACGGACGATGGCGGAGGGCCCTTTCGCACCGATCGACGATCGCACGTACCTGGAGGCGCTGGATCTTCCGATGGGGCTCACCGCGGGCGAGGCGCTCGAAGCTTTGCTCGAGCGTTCCGGCGCTCTCGATGCCGACTGGGGAGAGGAGGCGTCTTGCCTGCGAAAGCTCCTGCGGCGCGGCTGTCTCGCCGCTACGCTCGTTCGCGAGCTCGGTCGTACCCCGACCCGCGCGGAACTCCGTCGTGCGTACGCGAAGCTCGCGTACTGCCTTGCGAACGACGTCTTGTACGATGCCGAAGCGTGAGTTCGCCTTCGTCGTCACGTGTGAGCATGCGTCGAACGCCGTTCCGCGCGGCTGCGAGCACCTGTTCCGTGGCGCGCAGCGTTCGCTCGATTCGCATCGGGGTTGGGACCCAGGCGCGCGTGCGCTCGCGCGTCGCGTCGGCGGCTTGCTCGGCACGACGGCCATCTGCGGTCGGCATACCCGCCTGTTGGTCGATCTGAACCGCTCGCCCGGAAACCCGAACGTCTTCGGGCCAGCCGTTCGACGCCTGTCGCGCGGCGAGCGTGCGGATCTACTCGCGCGGTACCACGAGCCCCACTGGAAGCTCGTGCGCGACGCCGTGCCGCGAAACGGCCGTCGTCCAACGATTCACCTCGCGATCCACAGCTTCGTGCCGGCGCTCGACGGAGCGCCGCGCCGAGTCGATATCGGGCTTCTGTACGATCCGGGGCGTGAGGAGGAGCGGGCGCTCTGCCGCGCATGGCAACGGGGCCTCCAGCGGACCTGGCCCGACCGCCGCGTGCGGCGGAATCGGCCCTACCGGGGCACGAGCGACGGCCTCACGACGGCGCTTCGTCGGGAGCTGCCGGCGAGCACGTACCTGGGAATCGAGATCGAGGTGAATCAGGCGCTGCTGGCGGAATCCACCGCGGGCCTGTCGCACGGCCTGGTCGCGTCGCTCCGCGATGCGCTCGTCGGGCTGTAACTGAAGCGTTGGTTCGAGTCGTCGAACCGGATTCTCCGTGGCGGAGCGGGTTCCGCCCGGGGCCAAGCGGGATGGAGGAAGCCCTCCACCCCGCTCGTTCGCGGTCGGCTCCGCCGCCCTACGGCCGTGGGCCGCTGGGGTCGCCGATGCCGTGACCGCCTGGACTCTCCGGGCTTGGTGGTGGGTTTGGCGCTCCGCCGTGGCCCTCGTCGCCGCAGGTGCAGGTGCCGCCCGCACCGCTCGAGGGATTGCCTTCGGCGCACTGCATCTGCAGACACGAGTCGTCGAGCCGGATCTCCCGGCCGAAGTCGCCGAGATCACCGCAGCAGCTCCGACCCGACCACGCGGTCGCGAGGCCGTTTGCGCACTGCACGATGCCGCACTCGGGGTTCGTGTGCGGCGCGGCCGTCGTCGCGAGCATGCAGCCGAGGACGCCGCCGATGCCGTCTCCGCCCGGCTTCCCGTCCGGCCCCCAGTTTATGACCGTGTCGGGGTCGTTCGGGCCACCCTTCCTCGTCTCCGGCGGGCGTGCGGAGTCGAGGAGCTGCATGTCGCACGCGCGCTTCGCCTCGAGTTGCGCGTTCACCGCGGTGCAGGAGCTGCTGCAATCCTCCGGGCTGACGCAGCTCCAGAGCCCGTTGTCCTTCATGTACTCGGTCGCGTCCGCGATGGACATCTTCTTCAGTGCGCGTGCTCCGCCTTTGTTGATGAAGCCGGCCGCCTCGGCCTCGTCGATTCGCCGATCGACGACGGCACGAGCCGCGTCGCCGACGTTCTTCGCGTTCGACGGCTTCAGCAGCTCGAGCTCGGTCGATACGATCGGAGCCGTCGCCGACGGCGCGTTGGTGAGCGCGTCGAGCATCTTCTTGATGGCATCGACCGCCTTGTCTGCCAGCCCGGGGGACGGAGAGGGCTTCGCGGTCGGCTTCGGAGTCGCAGACGCGCTCGGTGAGGCCGAGGGCGCCGGGGTGGGCGACGGCTTCGGCTTCTTCCCGCCGTCGAGGATTCCGCATTTCGGATCCATGGGCGCGCCCTCGAACGAACCGAGGTCGAGCGGGTTCGGTGCGCCCTCCTCGAGGCCCTCCATCACACAGTGCGTGTAGGCTTCGAAGGGCCCCTTGGGTTCGGCCAGGAAGTCGTTCGTGCACTCCTCGGTGTCGTTCCACGTGTCGCCGTAGCCGCCGCGCGCGCCCTGCGGGCCGCCCCTGTCGCCGCTGCTTCCGCCGACGCCGGTGCCGCACTGGCTCGCCATGTCGGCGCGATCGACTTCGGTGAGCCCGAGCCATGCCGGCGCCTCGGGGTCGTCGCCGAACGGAAAGAGGCTCCCGAGATCGAAGCCACCAAAATCGAACCCCCCGATGCTCGTACCGTCGAGGCGCCGTTCGGCGGGTGACTTTCCGCTCTGGTCTTCGCACGCGCTCGAGGGGCAAGCGTAGCGGTCACCACGGCTTCCCATCTTGCTGGCGCCGCGCGCGACCATTCCGGAGATCGCGCAATCACCGTCTCCGAGGGCCGCCGGGTCGGCGACCGAATCGAAGAGGACGTCGGGCAGGATGCAGCGTGCCTCGCTGCCGCGGCACGGCGGGAAGCCGAGAAGGCGGCCGTCGTAGCGGTCGTAGAGCCAGTAGACGTCGCCCGTGGCCCAGCCGAGACGCTCGACGATGTCTTGCAGGATCTCCCGGTGATCTTCGAACCAGTAATAGGCACCCGCGCTGTGACCGCGATGCTTCACGGTGTCGAGCACGAGCAGCATCAGCGGCGCGACGATGCGTGCGTAGGCCGGCTGGAGCTCTCGCAGGCCCGCCTTCTCGAGCTTTCGGAAGACGCGGTAGTAGGCCGCATACAAAACATGGTCGAGCTTGCGGGACTGATCGGTGCTGATGCAGGCGAGCTGCTTCGCGATCCGACCGAGGATCTCGGCCTCGGCGCCGCGTTCGGCGCCGGTGTCGAGAACCGCCTCGCCGTACTTCGCGATCATGCGTTCGGCGATGAGGTCTCCGGCACAGCCCGGCATCTCCGCCAGGTTTGGAACTTCGGTGTGAAGCTCGGCGCCGAGCATGCCGCGTACCTCGATCTGGAGTTGGAGCATCGCGGCGGCCAGCGGTGCGTCGATCACGGTCGGGTTGTCGAGCTTCCCGTCGAACCCGTTCCAGAGGGAATCGATCATGTCGCGCAGCTCGAGCTCGGCGTTGGCAAAGGCCTTCGCCGTGCGTTCGAGCTCGGCGCGATGACGACGGTTCTTCCGGGCGAGCTTCGTGACGCTCGCGTTCTTGAACCTGCTGCTGCGGGCGATCACCTCCCGCACCGCGCGCCGGAACGCGAGTTGTGCGTCCGTCGCCGCGAGGTCGGCCGCCGCGACCGTCCCGACGGATTCACCCGTCGTCATGAGCCGCGTGATCCGTGCTTCGAGCAGGAGGTCCTTTCGCGGATTCCTCAGCTCCTTCTTGGGATCGATCTCCGGCGAGGTCTTGGCCGAAGTTTTCTTCTTGGACGCGTCGGTCTTTGCAAACGACCCCTTCTTGTCGAAGGTCGCCGCCGACGCGATGTCCGCGGATGCCGGCGCCATCAGCGCGGCGACGGCCGTCGTCGCGGACACCCAGCGCCGGACTTCTCTCCACATTCTGGTTCGGATCATGATCATTCCCCCTTTTGTTGCGATGCGTTGAACGGGAGGTCGGGCATCCCGTGGGGGAGAGCGCCTCAGCAGGAGGTGTGCCGACGCGAGGAGAAGGCAGAAGCGACCGATCGGCCGGGGTTTCTCGTCTTCCTCGAGTCGGACCGGGAGTGGGACTGGAAAGTGGGGTTGGCGGGAGCCGCAAAGTGGAGGCGGCGCCTGCGCGTGGTCGGTTCTGACGACCGCGTCGACGATCTGCCCCGACGCCGGTCGGTCAGCCAGCCAGTCGGCGGATCACTTCGTCCGTGAAGCGCTCGGTCGACGCGTCGCCGCCCTGCTCTCGCGTGAGCACTCGACCGGTCGCGTAGATCACGTCGATGGTGCGGCAGAGTCGATCGGCGGCGTCGTCGAACCCGAGGTAGGCGAGCATCATCGCGGCACTCAGCATCTGGGCGGTCGGGTTGATGCGTCCGAGGCCGACGAGATCGGGCGCGGTGCCGTGCGGGGGCTCGAAGTACGCGTCGTCGTCGCCGTAGCAGCCGCTCGGCATCAGCCCGAGCCCTCCGATCACACCCGCGGCCAGGTCGGAGAGGATGTCGCCGTACAGATTCGGAACGAGCAGGACGTCGAGACCGTGCGGCTCGGCCACGAGCCGGCGGGCCAGGTTGTCGATGTAGGTCTCCTCGAAGTCGACACCCGCCTGCCGAAGCTCGGCCGCGCAAAGATCGACGAACGCTCCGTCGCTCTTGAGGATGTTGTGCTTCGCCCCGATCGTCACACGACCGGGACGGCCCTGTTGCGCCCGCTTCGCCGCCAGATCGGCCGCGAAGCGCGCGATCCGGCGCGTCGCGTCTTCGGTGACGATCTTGAGTGAGAAGGAGCCCGGCCGGTCGTGTACGCTTCCCCCCAGGGGGTAGTGCAATCGCAGCGGAGCGAGATCGGCAAGCGACCCCTCCAGACCGCAGTAGAGTCCTTCCAGATTCTCGCGCACGATCACCAGGTCGATGCCGTCTGGCTGCGCCAGTGGCGAGCGAGCTCCGCGTAGGAACCGGGCCGGGCGGACGTTGGCGAACGTCTGCTTTCCAAAGCGCAGATAGAAGAGCGCGAAACCCGAAGCTCCCGAGGTCGCTCCGAACAGAGTGGAATCCGCCGCATCGATCGCGGCGCGCGCCTCGTCGGGAAACGGGTTGCCGCACTGCGCCTCGGCGGGGGCGCCGACGAGAGGAAACACGAAGTCGATCGGGACTCCGAGGGTGTCGAGCGCGCGGAGGGTCGCGTCGACCGCTTCCGGCGCAGCGTCTTCTCCGCCGATCACGGCTACGGTGCGACGTCCGCCCATGCCGTCCTTTCATCACAAAACGGCATCCGATGCTCGCGGTGCCGGATCGTCGGCGTGGCTCCTCACGCCGTCGTCATCCGATCCCGTTCCGAGAAGCCTCGCGCGCTACCCGGTTCAGCACCGTGCGCAGTCGTGCCGGAGGAACCGGCTTCGTGAGAATCGTCAGACCCATCCGCTCGGCGTCGCGAGCGGGCACGCCGCTCGAATCTCCGGTGACGACCGCGGCCGCCACCTCGCGTTCCTGCCGACGGCGGACGCTCTCGATGATCTCGACTCCGTTCTCGTCGCCACCAAGGTGGTAGTCGGCGAGCACGAGGTCGAGGGAGGCACCGACGTCCGCCGCTTCCTTCGCCGAGCGGGCGACGTGGACCACGCAGCCCCACGCTTCGAGTTGCTGTCGCATCCCTTCGCGAACGGAGGCGTCGTCGTCCAGCACCAGAACCGACAACCCGGCGAGGCTCGGCGCGGCGGGCCGTACCTCCGCTTCCGGCGCTCGCGAGGTTGCCGGCGCAGCGGGGAGGGTCAACGTGAACGTGGTGCCCCGCCCCGGCGCCGATTCCAGCCTCAAGTCGTGGCCGAGAAGATCGGTCAGACGCCGAACGATCGACAGGCCCAGGCCGAGCCCCGCCGGAGCTTTCTCCGACGCGCCGTCGAGCCGCCGAAACGCGTCGAAGGCGGCGCGCTGTTCGGAAAGAGCGATGCCGCGACCGGTATCGGAGACGACGATCTCGACGTTGGGACCGGCCCGTCGCGACGTGAGTCGAATCTCCCCCTCGTCGGTGTACCGCAGGGCATTCGACAGGAGATTTCTCAGGATCCGCGAGAGCAGCACCGCGTCGGTTTCGACGGCTCGCGCTTCGGCGGTCGCGTCGATGGCGATGCCCTTTTGTGTCGCGACGACGCGCAGCTCGCTCTCGAGGCGCGCAAAGAGGTCCGTCAGATCGACCGGCGCTACCTCGGGGTCGACCACGCCCGCATCCAGCCGCGAGATGTCGAGAAGCCCGTTGAACATGTCGGCCATCTCGTTTGCCGCGGACTGGATCCGCTGCACGAGCGAGATGGACTCGGCGTCGTCGAGCCGCTCGCGCAGGGCTCCGAGCAACAGGCCGAGAGCATGGAGGGGTTGGCGTAGATCGTGACTCGCCGTTGCGAGAAAGGTCCGCTTCGCCGCGTCTTCCCGCGCGAGTCGGCGCACGTCGTCGGCGCTGCGATCGAGATCGTCGCGCATCCCGAGGATCCGGTCGACGGACCCCAGTGAGAGCGTCACGAAGGTGAATGCGAAACCCACCTGCATGCCGTGATCGGTGAAGACGTTGCTCTCGACGAATCCGAGGTCGCGGAGCGCCTGAACCAGTGCCGCGACCACGACGAACGCCCAGGCGGCGAGAAAGTAGCGCGCCGACCGGGCGCCCGTCCGAGCGACGAGGGCGCCCGCAACGATGACCCAGACCCCGACGAGCATCGCCGCCATGCTCGCCGTTACGACGAACGCCGCGCCGGGAGCGAGAAGGGCCCACGCCAGGAGAAGCGCGAAGGCCGGTGCCCCCAGGACGAACATGCGGTCTGCGGTCGGCGCGTGAAGGCGCGTCCCGAGGAACGTGCGCGCGAAGACCCAGCCGCTCAACACGCAAAGGATGCCGAAGACGTGGAGGGCGCGACCTGTCCACCACCACGCGTCGGGCCACACGTAGGTCGACAGAATCCCCTCGAAGCTCGCCTGCCAGAGCGCGTACGTGAAGACGAATCCGGCGTACGAAAGAAAACCCACGTCGCGAAGGAACAGATAGACCAAGACGCCCGACGCTCCCATGACGAAGACCATTCCGAAGTAGAAGCCCAGGAGGGTGCTCTCCGTGACGTGTGCGGAAGCAAAGGCGCTTTCGTTCCACAGGGTCACGGGGAGGATCAAGGTCTCGCGCCCGGTGACGCGCAGGTAGTACGTGGCGCCGTCGTTCGCGCTCAAGCGAAAGGTGGGCGATCGATACGGCAGCGCCCAGTCGGCCACGGGCACGCGACGACCGGCGCTTTGGACCGAGAAGCGCCCCGTAGGCCCACGCGCGAAGAGCTGCGCGACGTCGACCAGCGGCCATCCGATCTCGAGAAGCCAGGGGCCGCCGCTCCGCAGCTTCTGCGGTGGAATGTCGAAGCGCAACCACCAGGTCGAGGAGCTGAGGCCGAGATTCAGAATCGTCTCGGCCGCGGGCCGGAACTCCCGACCGAGCGGAGACCGGGTCACGTCTTCGATCGTGGCCGCGCCGGATCGATCCTCGAGAACGTCGTAGGCTACGGGCGAACCGCCGGGACCTGCACAACCCGATGCCAATGCGAGCAGCAGAACCGTCGCGAGGCCGCCCGTACGAATCGGTGCCACGACGAACCTTGCCGCGCGCGCCGAGCGGTTGCAAAGGCCGATCAGTTCCGCTGACACGCCCTCTCGTTGCCGGTGAGATCGATGCCGGGTGCGAGCGAGCGCCGGTAGCCGTCGGGGCAGCGATAGCATTGGTCGAGTGCGAGATTCTGGAACGCGTCTGGCCCGTACGTTTGGCATCCCGATCGACCGACCTGCTTCGCCGGACTCCACTCGGCAAAGATCACGAAGCCCTTCGTGCAGGCCTCGTTGCTCTTGATCGGCAAGATGGATCGCTCGAAGCCGGCGGGGCAGGTGAAGCACGCGCCGATCAGGTCCCGGTCGTTCAAGGTGGAAAGGGGATTCAAGTGCTCGAACGAGCCCGGGTACTTCGACGAGCACCACGCGCGCCCCAACCATTGGGCCGGCGCGTAGAGCGGAAGCACGGGTTCGGGCTCCGGAATCCCATCGCCCGGGATGAAGCAGGACAGGGCGATTTGATCCGACACGTCCGCGGGCGGGTCGATTTCCCCGCACCAGATGAACTCCGGATCGCCGCCTGCACCAGAGAAGACGTTCCCGGTGACCGTGCCTTCCTTCAGGTTTCGGGTGATCGCCCAGCGGTCGCTCCCGACGTCCTTGTTTACGAGTACGCGTGCGCCATCGAGTGTGGGTCGCACACCGGAGCTGCGCGCGGCGTCCGCGGACTCGGGCGGCTCGAAGAAGGAATGAGGCAGCAGGATCGTTTCCCCGAGGCTGTCCCAAACGACGGGGTCGTCGGGTGCGAAGAACGCCGCCGGGAGGACCACGTCTGCGACGAACTCCCAGTCGCGGGCGGAGCAAGGGGCGGCGATGCAACGCGCGGCCGAGAAGCACGAGAGCGTGACGTCGTCGCCGGCGGAATCCGGCGATATGTCGTCACACCAAAGGAAGGTGGGTTCGCCCTCGACCTCGGTAAACACGTTCCCGGTCACCGTCGGCGCTCCGGCGAGATTGCGGGCGATCGCCCAACGTTCTCCGCCCACGTCCTTGTTCAGGAGCACCTGTGCGTCATCCGGCGTGAGCTCGGCGCGGGAATCCTGGGCCCGGCCCGAGCCCGCCGCCCCGAGCACGACGAGAAGAAGGCCAACGACGATCACCTTGATTTGCTTCATGGGCGGAGAATGACGCGACGGCCGTGATGCCACCATGCGCCCTCTGGCCTACGCCAGATGGCGTAGGGGCCGGCTCGCTTGCGTCGGCCTCGGTCCTCGCCGAGACTCGCCCCGTGGCGACCGCGGCGGCGCAGAAGATCCTTTCCGTAGAGGATCACGACCTTTTTCGGGATGGGCTGCGTCAGGTCCTCGTGGAGGTCGGCACCGAGATCGACCTTCTCGAGGCCCGGACGGCCGCGGAAGCCCGGCCGATCCTGAGGCGCCTGCGCGACGAGCTCGCGCTCGTCCTGCTCGATCTGCACCTCCCCGACGCGAGCGGAATTCCGTTGCTCCGGTCGATTCGGGAGGAGCATCCCGATCTACCGATCGCCATCCTCTCCGGGGGAGAAGATCCGCGCGAGATGCGCCAAGCGCTCGATCTCGACGTCGTCGGCTACATTCCGAAGTCGTCGTCTCGATCGGTTCTCTCGAGTGCGATCCGGCTCGTCCTCGAAGGCGGCGTCTACGTTCCACGCGATGCGCTCGCGGCGGAACCCAGCCCGCGCTCCGCCCGTCTCGAAGGCTTGACGCCGCGGCAGCGCGAGGTCGCGCTCCTCCTCGCCAAGGGGCTCACAAACAAGGAGATCGCTTCGGTACTCGGAATCCGTCCCCTCACGGTGAAGACTCACGTCGAGGCAATCCTCGCGGCGCTCGACGTCACGAACCGGACGGAAGCGGTCGCGGTGATCGTCGACCTCGGGCTCGCGCGCTAGGCCGGCGCCCACCAAGCGATCACGCGAGAACCTGGCCCGCGCGCGTTCGCAGAATTCTGTCTGCTTCGTCGCACACGCGTTGGAGCACGTCTGCCGCCGGTCGGATGTCGTCCACGAGACCGGCCGACTGTCCGTACAGTACGGCGCTCGTCTCGGGATCGGGTGGTGCCTCGAAGGGATTCGCGCCGGAGGGTGGTGCCCTCTCGGGGGCGTGTTCCCGAAGCTCTGCCTCACGACCGGTCCACTCCTCCGTGAAGCGGTTGCGTCGCACTCGCTCGCCGATCGTTGCGGGCCAGGGGAGGCCCGATGCGATGTCGTAGACACGGGTGAAGACGGTGTCCGCGCCGTCGCTCGCGACGATGAGTTCCTTGTGCACGTCGTGGACTTCGACCGCCTCGGGCGTCGCGAGGAAGGCCGTACCCAACCAAGCGCCGTCGGCGCCGGCCGTGAGCGCGGCGGCGAGAGTGCGGCCGTCGGCAATGCCGCCGGCGCCGAGAACGGGCACATCGGGGTGCCTCCGCACGACCGACGCGAGAAGAGGGAGAAGACCCACGGTTCCGGTGTGTCCACCCGCCTCCATTCCCTGAGCGACCAGCACGTCGGCGCCCGCCTCGACGGCGAGGTCGGCATCGGCTGGCGTCTGTACTTGGCAGATCACGCGCGCGCCTGCCGCCTTCGCTTGTGCGCACCACGGTCGCGGGTCCGAGAAGGACAGCGCGATCACCGGCACGCGCTCCCGGAGCGTCGCTTCGAAGAGCGGACCCGCGAAGGGAAGGAAGGGCGTGATGAAGCCGACTCCGAACGGCCGGTCGGTCGCAGACCGGACTTTCCCGATCTCGTCGCGAATCCACTCCGGGCCCTTCGCGGGATGGATGCCCCCGAACGAGCCGAGCCCGCCCGCGCCCGACACCGCAGCGGCGAGTCTGCCGCCGCTGTGTAGCGCCATCGGCGCCGACATGACGGGGTGGTCGAGCCCGAACATCTCCGTGAACCGCGTCCGCAACATGAGCGTTCCTCCCGAGACGACTGCGACTTCGAACGGAATTGTCCCGGGCGCGAGCGGCCCAGAGCCGCAACGGCGATCAGGAGTCGAGCAGCGTCGTCGACTCTTCGTCCGCCGTCGCCGGCACGACGATCGTGTCCGGGAACTTGGGGGACCGTCCGTTCGCCAGCGACTCGGCGCCGCGCGCCAGGTGGCGGTAGAACGAGACGTAGCGCTCGGTGAGATCGGCGAAGATCTCCCCGGCTCGGTTGAAGTGATCGGCCGTGGCCGTGCGGAGCGTTTCCAACTCCGCGCGGGCCGCCGCGGCTTCGTGCTTGAGGGCAGATCGCTCCCGGGCGGCCATCACGCGTCCGACGATCAGTCCCAGAACCACCCCCATCGCGAGTGCTCCGGCCACTGCCACTATGAGATTCGACTCCATCGGCCACCTCCCCTCCACGGCGCACCGTATCCTCGATCCGGGGGTGCGTTCAATCCACGCGAGCAAACGAATCGGGGGTTCGTGCCCCGAGCGCGTGGGCACGGAGGCGCAGATGGCTCACGGCGGGTTCGACGAGCCCTCGGTGCGCAGGAGCGACAGGAGGGGAAGGGTGAGGAGGGAGAGCGCCGCCATGACGGACAAGGCGAGCGCGTAGCCCCCGGCGCCCGCAAGCTGACCGGCGACGGCGGCGGACCACACGTAGCAGAGGTTCACCGCGGCCATGTAGGTGCTGAACTGCGTGCCGCCCAAGGCCGGATCGGTCAGATCCATGAGGAGCGCGTAGAGCGACGCGGTGAGGACTCCGAACAGAAGGTAGACGAGTGTGAGGAGAACCAAGACGCCCCACGCGGAGCCGGCGCTCGCGGCGCCGGCGACTCCGACGACGACAACCGCGACCAGCACGACGGCTGCTTTGACGCCGGTCGTTCGCCGAACTCGATCGACGTAGCGACCCCCGACCAAGGCTCCCAGCGCCATCGCCGCCACCGCGGGGAAGGCGAAGAAGCGGCCGACCTCCTCTTGCGAGAACTGGATGTCCACCATGAGCGGCCCCGCGAGCGCTCCGGCCGCCTCCATCCCGGCACCGGACACCGCGGCGAGCGCGATCCCGATCCAGGTCGCGCGCAGCCCGAGCACGTGGACGAGCTTCTGCCAGACCCGAACGAGACTTTCGCGCACGGGCTCCGACCGTCCCGACCCGCGATCGGGAAGAGCGAGGACGACACCCATGGTGGAGAGGATGGTGCCGACCAGCGCCAGGATCACCACGGTCTGCCCGAGCCGCGCCTCGAGCATCAACGCGGCACCGCCGAAGACGGCTCGGCCGGTGAGCATTCCAGTCTGCATCCAGCCCGTCGCCGCCCCTCGCTGGTCCGGTGGGACGGTACGGATGGCGAACGCGTCGATCGCCGCGTCCTGCGTCGCCGCGCAGAAGGCGTGGACGAGCAGGAACCCGACGACCCACCGGTAGTCGGTGAGCAGGTCGAGAAAGGCGAGCGGCAACAGCGTCGCGGCCATTGCCGTTTGCGCACCGACGATCCACGGCTTGACGCCGAATCGGCTCGAGCGGAACACGTCCACGAGAGGCGCCCACAGGAACTTGAACGTCCAGGGCACCGTGAGCAGCGCGGCCAGCCCGGCCACGTCCTCGACGGGCACGTCGGCGGCGCGGAGCTTGGTCGGCAGCGCCCACCAGAGGTATCCAATCGGCCCCCCTTCACTCAGGTACATCAGTGCGAGCGCGTATCGCCGGCCGCCGAGAGAGTCAGCGAGCCCAGCGAGCTTGCTCATGCTTCGCGGGGCTCGTCGCCAGGCACCGCGTAGTGGACCCGATACAGATCCTTTCGCCGTTCGGTCCACGGCCGCACCGTCCCGGAGTGGCGGTTGCGGCGCAGAGCCTCGATGTCGACGTCATCGGTGAGCACGGTTTCGATGTTTGGGGTGCTCTCCGCCATGACGCCATCGCGCGCGAAGCCCACGTCCGAAGGCGTGAAGATGCCGCACTGGGCGTAATGGATATCGGCGTTCTCGACGAAGGGGAGGGCGCCCGCGCATCCCGCGATGGCCACGTACACCTGGTTCTCGATCGCGCGGGCCTGCGCGCAGCTCCGGACGCGCATGTAGCCCATGCGGTCGTTCGTGTTGAACGGCACGAACAGGATCATCGCCCCTTGCGCGACGGCGATGCGGGCGAGTTCCGGGAACTCCACGTCGTAGCAGATCAGCACGGCGATCCGTCCTCGGTCCGTGTCGAATACGGTGAGGCGGTCGCCGGCATCGACGCCCCACCAGCGCCGCTCGTTCGGCGTGACGTGGAGCTTGTACTGCTTGTCGATCGTGCCGTCGCGACGGAACAGAAAGGCGATGTTGAACAGGCGGTCGTCTTCGACGACGAGCGTCGATCCTCCGATGACGTTGACGTTGTACCGCATCGCGAGCGTCGACATGAGCTCCAGGTACTTCGGCGTGAATTCGGAGAGTTGGCGGGCGGCGATTCCCGGACGCGTATCGGCCAGCAGCGAGGACAGTTGTATCGTGAAGAGCTCTGGAAACAGAACGAAGTCCGACTTGTAGTCGCCGGCGGTGTCGACGTAGAACTCGCACTGCTTCTCGAAGTCCTCGAACGAGTTCACTCTTTGCATGAGGTACTGCACGAGCGAGACGCGCACGGGAGCCACCGTTCGCAGCCGTGTGTGCGGCTCGGCTCGATAGTCGAGGTTGCGCCACTCGAGGAAGGTGGCGAATCCGCGTGAGTCGTGGTCCGAGGGGAGGTAGTCGGGGATGAGGCCCTGGAGCGCAAATCCGTTGGAGACCTGTGGCGTCAGAACGGGGTCGAACAGGCGCTTCGTGAGCACTTGGTCGATGTACTCGCGTGCGCTCATGGAGTCCGCGTGCGCCCCGTAACCGGGAATGCGGCCGCCGATGATGATGCGGCGCATGTTCAGGCGGCGGGCGACTTCCTTGCGGGCGTCGTAGAGTCGGCGAGAGAGCCGGTAGCCCCGGTATTCCGGGTCCACCATGATCTCGATGCCGTAGAGGGTGTCTCCCTCCGGGTCGTGATTGCGAATGTAGCCGTTGTCGGCGATCTCCTCCCAGCTCTGCCAGTTGTCGTAGTCGTCGAAGTCGACGACGAGGGAGCTCGACGAGGCGACCAACTCGCCGTCGAGTTCGATCCCGATCTGCCCATCGGGGAAGTGCTCGATCTGGCTCTCGATCTGTTCGCGCTTCCAGTGGTCCATGCCGGGAAAGCACTTCAGTTCGAGCGCAACGATACGGTCGTAGTCGTCCATGCTGATCGGACGGACGCTCAGTCTCGATGCGAACTCTTCGAGATCGATCGCCACTTCAGGCGGCCTTCCGTCGTCGTGAGGTAGAGCGACGCGGCTCGGCGCCGTCGATCAAGCACTGAATGTAAGGCGAGAAGTGCCCGCACAATCGCTCCTGCACCTCTGGCCGCTGCCAATCCGTAGCGCGGAACCGCCCCCGGCACTCCGGGGCTCCGCAACGACAGTCGAACTCGTCGTAGTCGCTGGCGTCGCAGGTCGCGTAGTCGAAGCAAATCTCCTCGCCGGGCTCGATGGCGCGCAGAGCCACGAGCGAGATCTGCCCGCGAAGCGCGGCGTTGGGTCGGCACGAGTGGTTGACCCAATCGGCAGGCCCTTCGACTTCGCTCACGAGATAGGCGTCCGTATCGACCTGGATCGCCAGCCGACGGTCGGTCGTCGGTCGCTGATCGAGTTGCGAGCGTGTGACCACGGTTCCGCCCCAGACGACCAACACGTCGCCGGCGCGGAAGCGACGTCGGGCAACGACCCCTCGCTCACCGAACGCCACGCTCGATGACCCGACCAGACCTTCGGCGAGGCGGGAACTCGGCGTCAAACTTTCTCCAGCAGCATCTCGGACAACGGACATACGCACCTC